>JAKCOX010000122.1:0-2500 GCA_022605575.1 Laterallus jamaicensis coturniculus
CTCTGTCTTCTTCTTCTACTTCTTCTCCATCTTCTTCTTCTTCTTCTTCTTCTTCTTCTTCTTCTTCTTCTTCTGTCTTCTTCTTTTTCTTCCTCTTCTTCTTATTGTCCTCCTTCTTCTTCCTCTTCCTCTTCCTCTTCCACTTCCCCTTCCCTCCTCTCATCTACATCTTCATCTTCATCTTCTTCTACCTACTCTTTTTCTACCTCTTCTTCCTCCTCTTCTTCCTCCTCTCTCTCTTCCTCTTCCTCTTCCCTTCCTCTTCCTCTCCTCATCCTCTCCTCTTCCTCTTCCTCTTCCTCTTTCTCTTCCTTTTCCTCTTCCTCTTCCTCTTCCTCTTCTACTTATCCTTCTTCTTCTTCTACGTCTTCCTCTTCTTTTTCTTCTTCCTCCTCTTCTTCCTCTTCCTCTTCACCATCATCTTTCTAATCTTTTTACTCTTCCTCTTCTTCCTCTTCCTCTTCCTCTTCCTCTTCCTCTTTCTCTTCCTCTTCCTCTTCCTCTTCCTTTTCCTCTCAACTTCCTCTTTCATATCTTCTTGTTATTCCTCTTCTTCCTCCTCTTCTTCCTCCTACTCTTCCTTCTCTTTTTCTTCCCCTTCCTCTTCCTTTTCCTTTTCCTCTTCCTCTTCCTCTTCCTTTTTCTTCTTCTATTCCTCTTCCTCTGCCTTTTCATCTTCCTCTTCCTCTTCCTCTTCCTCTTCCTGTTACTCTCCCTCTTTATCTTCCTATTCTTCTTCCTCTTCCTCTTCCTCTTCCGTTTCCTCTTCCTCTTCCTCTTCTTCTTTTTCTTCCTCCTCTTCTTCCTCTTTATCTTCCTCTTCTCTTCTATTCCCTCTTCCTCTTCCTCTTCCTCTTCCTCTTCCTCTTCCTCTTCCCTTTCCTCTTCCTCTTCCTATTCCTCTTCCACTTCCTCTTCCTCTTCCTCTTCCTCTTCTTCATCCTCTTTCTTTTTTCTTTTCCTCTTCGTCTTCGTCCTCCTCTTCCTCTTTCTCTACTTCTTCCTCTACCTCTTCCTCTTCCTCTTCCTCTTCCTCTTCCTCTTCCTCTTCCTCTTCCTCTTTCTCTTCCTCTTCCTCTTCTATTTCTTCTCCTCTTTCTCTTTCTTCTCCGTCTTCCTCTTCCTCTTCTTCTTCTTCTTCTTCTTCTTCCTCTTCCTCTTCTTCTCTTTCTTCCTCTTCTTCTTCCTCTTCCTCCTCTTCTTCCTCTTTCTCTTACTCTTCCTCTTCTATTTCCTCCTCCTCTTCCTCTTCCTCTCCGTCTACCTCTTCCTCTTCTTCTTATTCTTCTTCTTCCTCTTCCTCTCCGTCTTCCTCTTCGTCTTCTTGTTCCTTTTCCTCGTCCTCTTCCTCTTCCTCTTCCTCTTCCTCTTCTTTATCCTCTTCCTCTTCCTCTTCTTCTTCCTCTACTTCCTCTTCCTCTTTATCTTACTCTTCTTCTTCCTCTTCTTCCTCTTACTCTTCTTCTTCTTCCCTCTTCTTCTTCTTCTTCCTCTTCCTTTTCCTCTTCTTCTTCCTTATCCTCTACTTCTTCCTCTTTCTCTTTCTCTTCCTCTTCCTCTTCATTTTATTCTTCCTCTTCCTCTTCCTTTTCCTCTTCCGGTTACTCTTCCTCTTTATCTTCTAATTCTTTTTCCTCTTCCTCTTCCTCTTACGCTTCCTTTTCCTCTACCTCTTCCTCTTCTTCCTCTTCCTCCTCTTCTTCCTCTTTCTCTTTCTCTTCCTCTTCCCTCTTCCCTTTCCTCCTCCTCTTCCTCTTCCCCTTCCTCCTTCCTCTTCCTCTTCATCTTCCTTTTCCTCCCCTTCATCTTCTTCTTCCTCTTCCTTTTCTTCATCTTATTCCTCTTCTTCGTCCTCATCCTCTTCCTCTTCCTCTTCTTCTTCCTCTTCCTCTTTTTCTTCCTCTTCCTCTTCTTCTACTTCCTCTTCCTCTTCCTCTTCTTCTTCATCATCCTCTTCCTCTTCTTTTTCCTCTTCGTCTTCTTCCTCTTCTTCCTCTTCTTCCTATTCTTCCTCTTCTTCTTCTTCTTTTTCCTCTTCCTCTTCTTCCTCTTCCACTTCTTCCTCTTCTTCTTCTTCCTCTTTTTTTCTCTCTCTTCCTCTCTTCCTCTTCCTCTTCTTCCTCTTCCTCGTCTTCTTCTTCATCTTCCCTCTTCTCCTCTTCCTCTTCTTCTTCTTCATCTTCCTCTTCTTCTTCATCTTCCTTTTCCACTTCCTCTTCTTATTCTTCCTCTTCTTCAACTTCCTCTTGCTCTTGCTCTACCTCTTCGTCTTCCTCTTCCTCTTCCTTTTCTCTTCCTCTTCCTCTTTCTCTTACTCTTCCTCTTCCTTTTCCTTTTCCTGTTCCTTTTCCTCTTCTTCTTCCTCTTCCTCTTCGTCTTCCCCTTCCTCTTCCTCTTCCTCTTCCTCTTCCTCTTCCTCTTCCTCTTCCTATTCCTCTTCCTCTTTCTCTTCCTCTTTCTATTCTTCTTCCTCTTCCTCTTCCTGTACTTCTACATCGTC